>CAUYLG010019680.1:0-45305 GCA_963573385.1 Cacajao melanocephalus
CCAAAAAAAAAAAAAAAAAAAAAAAAAAAAAATAAAAAAAAAACAATCAAAGTAGTCCAAAACCAAAAAAAACAACAACAAAAAATAACAAAATTAATAGGGACATGGAGTAATGTTACACACCCCAAAAAAAAAATCATTTAAATATTCTTTTTTTATTTTTTTTTTTTGTTAATTTTGTTTTTTTGCCACATTGTTTTTAATTATTTTTCTTTTTTTTTTTTTTTTTTTTTTTTTTTTTTGGAGACGAAATCTTGCTCTTCTGCCCAGGCTGCAATAGCGCAATCTTGGCTCACTGCAACCTCCACCTCCCGGGTTCAAGCGATTCTCCTGCCTCAGCTTCCCGAGTAGCTGAGATTACAGGTGCCCGCCACCATGCCCAGCTAATTTTTATATTTTTAATAGAGATGGGGTTTCACCATGTTGGCCAGGTTGGTCTCAAACTCCTGCCCTCAGGTGATCCGCCCGCCTCAGCCTCCCAAAGTGCTGGGATTACAGGCGTAAGCCACCGCACCCAGCAATTATTTGCAATTTTTATTAAAGAGCTTGAAGAAATATTCAGTCAGTGAGTACTTTCTTTGTAGTATTGCAGGTAACTAAATGTAGTCATTGTTCTCATGAAGTTTTTAGTGTGGCTGAAGATACAGGCAATTACAGTACTGAGTATTCAGGGCTGTGGTCCAAAAAACTAAATTGGAGTATTCAGGGCTGGGATCCAAAAAACTAAATCAGGTTCTAAGCTGAACTCAGTCGAAACTAGCCAGGCCCGGGGTGGTGGCTCACGCCTGTAATCCCAGGACTTTGGGAGGCCAAGGCAGGCAAATCTCTTGAGGCCAGGAGTTTGACACCAGCCTGGCCAACATGGCAAAACTCTGTCTCTATGAAAAATACAAAAATTAGCCAGTTGTGGTGGTGGGCACCTGTAGGCACAGCTACTCGGGAGGCTGAAGCAGAGAATCACTTGAACCTGGGAGGTGGAGGTTGCAGTGAGTCAGGACGACCACTGTACACTCCAGCCTGGGCGACAGAGCAAGACTCTGTCTCAGAAAAAGAAAAAAAAAAGCCAGGTAGCAAGAGAAAAGAGATCAGCAGGGAATATTCCAAGTAGAGGGATAGTGTACGCAAGTGTTCAGAAAGTGAGACAGAACATGGTATATTATTAAAGATTTCAGACTGGATATGGTGGCTCACACCTATAATTCCAGCACTTTGGGAGGCTGGGGCAGAAGGATCGCTTCAAGCCAGGAGCTGAGAGACCAGTCTGGGCCACATAGCAAGACCTCATCTCTACCAAAAAAAAAAAAATGTTAAAGGATATTTTTTGGGGTGTGAGGGATTTCATTAAAAACTATTTTTCAGTGATTACATATATATGTGTATGATCTCCAATTTATCGTTTATTTCATGGCACTATCTCTTTTATTTTTCTTAGCCCTTCAGTAATGAGATTGGTTCTATTTGAAGTGTGACATTTGCTCTTCAGTTTAGACAGATATAGAATGATTGATGTTATCATTGAAAATAGCTCTTCAGTGGCATGCCAATTTCTGTGCCTTTTGCATTTTTCTTCTGCTTTGTCACCTGTTTTACCTTCTTTTTATCCTTTAACTATCTTTAATATCACTTCCTTATAGACAAGGGTAGGTGTTTCTGCTGTGTCCTTTTATAGCATTATATTTCCTTATCAAAGCAGTTATCATTACTGTGCGATAGCTTGTTTATCTGTTAGACTATAAACTACTTGTGGACAGAGATTGTATTTTTGCTTACCATTGCATCTCTAGCACAGTGTTTATCACATTTATAGCCATAAGTGAATGGAAGAATTTATTGCTATTTCTGTTAAGATTTATAATGACAAATTTATCCAACTATAGTAAATGGCTTTCAGTTTCTGAATAGAAATACAAATCAGTTTTTGCCTGCAAAGAGTTTTCCTTGAAGACCATTGCCTGAAACTTGCAGTAATCTAAAATTGAAGTAGAAGCAGTTAGCTGGGTTTGGTGGCGGGTACCTGTAGTCCCAGCTACTTGGGAGGCTCAGGAGAGAGAATCACTTGAACCCTGGGAGGTGGAGGTTGCAGTGAGCTGAGATTGTACCGCTGCACTCCACCCTGGGTGACAGAGTGAGACTCTCTCAAAAAAAAAGAAAAAGAAAGAAAGAAATGAATGTTACCCTTTTGATCCTTTTAATTGCCTCCTTGAATGATAGCTCTCTATTGGACCGTCTTGATCCAAGACTAGAGAGATCATAAGTCAGTAAGAGATGAACTTCAAATATAATGAGATGTTTTTCTCTTATGAAAACAGAGAAAGTTGATAAAGTTGGTGAGATCCGTGTGAAGACATTAGAAGAAATTCTTCTTGAAAGAGCCAGTCAGAAACGTGGAGAATTGCAAACTAAACTCAAGACAGAAGGACCTTCAAAAACTGATGATTCTACTTCAGGTACAAGAAGCTCCTCCACTATCCGTATCAAAACCTTCTCTGAGGTCCTGGCTGAAAAAAAACATCGGCAGCAGGAAGCAGAGAGACAAAAAAGCAAAAAGGATGCAGCCTGCATCAAGCTAAAGACTGATAGTGAAATTAAAAAAACAGTAGTTTTCCCACCCATTGTTGCCAGCAAAGGACAATCAGAGGAGCCTGCAGGTAAAACAAAGTCTATGCAGGAGGTACACATCAAGACACTGGAGGAAATTAAACTGGAGAAGGCACTGAGGGTGCAGCAGAGCTCTGAGGGCAGCACCAGCTCCCCATCTCAACATGAAGCCACTCCAGGGGCAAGGCGGCTGCTGCGAATCACCAAAAAAACAGGTAACGAGAACTTGGTCTCTAGTACCACGTCCCCAAATAATATTCCATAGGAGTGTACCATGAGGTCTTCGTAGGAGTTCTTGGACAACTTTTCTTTACTCAGATAACATTGAAAACAGAGTTAAATGAAGCTTTTCAGCAGTGCTATATAGACCTTTGCTATTTTGTTTTATTTTATTTTTGAGATAGAGTCTCACTCTGTCACCCAGGCTGGAGTGCAGTGGCGTTA
Organism: Cacajao melanocephalus; assembly: GCA_963573385.1. Lineage (NCBI taxonomy): Eukaryota > Metazoa > Chordata > Mammalia > Primates > Pitheciidae > Cacajao > Cacajao melanocephalus. The sequence continues at coordinate 3,043 of CAUYLG010019680.1, forward strand.
TCTTGGCTCACTGCAGCCTCCACTTCCTGGGTTCAAGCAATCCTCCTGCCTCAGCCTCCCAAGTAGCTGAGGCTATAGGCATGCACCACCACGCCTGGCAAATTTTTGTATTTTTAGCAGAGATGGGATTTCATTCACCATGTTGGCCAGACTGGTCTTTAGCTCCTGACCTCTAGTGATCTGTTTGCTTCAGTCTCCCAAAGTGCTGGGATTACAGGCGTGAGCCACCACGACTGGTCAAATCTTTGTTATTTTAATGTGTATTTTGAGACTTTATTAACACAAGTGGGCTTTATCTATAATTTTATTTGTCCTGTCTTACTACTTTAATTAAATAAAGTTTTAACATCTCTATCATGAAGTTGCAGCTTAAATAAAATAACCTAATGATGTCTTTAATGTGAATACAGGGATAAAAGAAGAGAAGAAATTTCAGGAAGGAAATGAAGTTGATTCTCAGAGCAGTATTAGAACAGAAGTTAAAGAGGTAAATTTATTTAAGATCATTGTATGGTTTTGTTCATGGCAAACAAAGGCTAGATAATTGGTAGTTTTACCTTACAGTAAATTTCTAAATACTTCACTGATAGATTTTGTAAACACTCTTTCTTTTTACTTATAATTTCTTTATTTTTTTTTTTTTTTTTTTTTTTTTTTTTAGACAAAGGCTCACTCAGTCGCCAGGCTGGAGTACAGTGGTGCTATCTCGGCTCACTGCAACCTCCACCTCCCGGGTTCCAGTGATTCTCCTGCCTCAGCCTCCCGAGTAGCTGGAACTACAGGCACGCACGACCATGCGCAGCTATTTTTTGTATTTTTAGTAGAGATGGGGTTTCACTATGTTGGCCAGGATGGTCTCGATCTCTTGACCTTGTGATCCGCCCATCTTGGCCTCCCAAAGTGCTGGGATTACAGGTGTAAGCCACCACGCCCAGCCTACTTATAATTTCTTATGAGAATTTCCTATAGTTCTGTGTATATCAGTATTCACTGCCCTTTTAAAAAAAAGTTTTTGTTTAATTGGCCATTAATTTTTTTTTTTTTTTTGAGACGGAGATTTGCTCTTGTTGCCCAGGCTGGAGTGCAGTGGCACAATCTCAGCTCACCACAACCTCTACCTCCCAGGTTCAAGTGATTCTCCTGCCTCAGCCTCCCGAGTAGCTGGGATTACAGGCATGCACCACCACGCTTGGCTAATTTTTTTGTATTTTTAGTAGAGACGGTGTTTCACCATGTTGGTCAGGTTTGTCTAGAACTCTCGACCTCAGGTGATCTGCCTGCCTCAGCCTCCCAAAGTGCTGGGATTACAGGTGTGAGCCACTGTGCCCGGTCTAATTGACCATTAATATTTTTTTAAACTGAGTTTTTCCTAATGCTATGCATCATGCAAAAGTTGGAAATTTTATTTTTAAAAAAATGAACAAACCCTAAAAATGTACAACTCAGATGTAACCATCATTATCCTTTTCATGGATTGCTTTGAGCTTTTTCATTCTTTCTCTGTTGCCCAGGCTGGAGTACAGTAGCACAATATCGGTTCACTGCAACCTTTGCCTCCTGGCTTCAAACTATTCTTATGCCTCAGTCTCCTACATAGCTGGGATCACAGGCATGCACCATCACACCTGGCTAATTTTTGTATTTTTTTAGTAGAGACAGGGTTTTGCCATGTTGTTCAGAGTGGTCTCGAACTTCTGGCCTCAAGTGATCCACCTGCCTTGGCCTCCCAAAGTGCTGGGATTACATGTGTGAGCCACCGCACCTGGCCTTCTTCAACCTTTTTGTTTATATATGCATGCATGTGTACTTGTTTAATGTTAAACCCATGTTTAGAACATAATTGAGAACTCTACAGTATATCATCTTACAGCCTGCTTTAACTTTACCATGTTAATAATTCTTCAAGAAGTTTGTTTTGGCTGGGCGTGGTGGCTCACACCTATAATCCCAGCATTTTGGGAGGCTGAGGCCAGCAGATCACGAGGTCAGGAGTTCAAGACCAGCCTGACCAAAATGGTAAAACCCCATCTCTACTAAAAATAACAAAAATTAGCCAGATATGGTGGTGTGCGTTTGTAGTCTCAGCTACTCAGGAGTCTGAGGCAGGAAAATCACTTGAACCCAGGAGGCAGAGGTTGCAGTGAGCCAAGATCATGCCACTGCACTCCAGCCTGGGTGACAGAGTGAGAATCCATTTAAAAAAAAAAAGGAAGTTTGTTTTTACTGCCCATATGATTCTCCATTATATAAACATAGTCTTTTTCTGGACATTTAGATTTCATTTTACACAATTATAAATATCTTTGTACATAAATCTTTGTGCAAATATTTGATTATTTAGGAATCATTAGTATTTGACTTAGTCATGGTTGTCTAGTTCATAGAATCTGGGTTTTTTATTATTCCACACAACTCTAATCTTTCTTTAATGGTATTGTCTAGCATCAAATAAAGAGCTTTTCTCTCAGTTTCTAGGTCATGGCAGACTGCTTAACTTAGATGTAGTCTGGTACTTAACATCATACAGGTTATTAGAGGTACCATATATTAATTCTGTCATTTAAATTTATCTACAGACTTCAGGTGAGACCACAGGAGTTGACATTACTAAAATTCAAGTCAAGAGATGTGAGACCATGAGAGAAAAACACATACAGAAACAGCAGGAGAGGGAAAAATCCGTCTTGACACCTCTTCGGGGAGATGTAGCCTCTTGCAATACCCAAGTGGCAGAGAAACCAGTGCTCACTGCTATGCCAGGAGTCACACGGCACCTGACCAAGCGGCTTCCCACAAAGTCATCCCAGAAGGTAGAGGTAGAAACCTCAGGGATTGGAGACTCAGTATTGAACGTGAAATGTGCAGCACAGACATTGGAAAAAAGGGGTAAAGGCAAGTATTTGCTATAGTATATATTGCTTTAGCTTATCAAAATTAGCAAATTCAAACCAATTGTTGCCAGTAAGTTACTGGCAACAATTGGTTTGAATTTCATTTGCCTTACGTCCACAGGTAGATAGTAATATTTCTAATATTATTATACAAAGGCAAAACTAGATGAGTTCCTTTCTCAGAATTTTAAGTTGCTGTTTAAAAAGCTTCACGTAAAACTTTCTGTGTTGCATCTTTCCTCTGGTATTGAAGAAAAACAAGGAATAAAGGAATGGTAACAAATTTAAGAGGCATTATATCTACATGGTGACCACAGATTGCCTTAGGATCATTTTCAGTCTCTTTTTAAATAAATCATTTGTGGTATTTCAAGTACTGTAGGAGTTTCGGTATTTCATTCTAAATTATTCTCCATGTAAAAGAGAGTTTTGCTGTTAATCAGATCTTTTCTGCCCCTTGTAGCTAAACCCAAAGTGAATGTGAAGCCATCTGTGGTTAAAGTTGTGTCATCCCCCAAATTGGCCCCAAAACGTAAGGCAGTGGAGATGCACCCTGCTGTCATTGCCGCTGTGAAGCCACTGACCTCTAGCAGTGTCCTACAGGAAATCCCAGCCAAAAAAGCAGCTGTGGTAAGAAGTATATTCACTTCCATGGTGCTTTATTCTATGTGGTAGAAAAGCAGGAAAGCCTAACTCTCTACTAGCACTCTATACCTGTTTATATCACTTCCTGGCATTTCCTAGCATTTTAGTAGTTTGGGTTATAACTGTATTTTACACTTAAAGTTGGATGTTTGTGAAGTAGCAGGACAGGATTTTTTGAAAGCCACGTTTTAGGTGGCAAGATGTTTTGCTTATTTATACACTCAACCTAAGATTATTGATTCTTAGGTTCTCAGGCTTAAAGAATGATAGCCATGATTCTAAGAAGGCAGCAAAAGAAAATGAATATGCTCAAATTAAAAAGCCTGACTCTCGCTGAATTACTTGACTCTTCCTTTTGTAGGCTGTTGTCCCTCTCGTTTCTGAGGACAAATCAGCCACTGTGCCTGAAGCAGAAAATCCTAGAGACAGGTAATACTTTTTAATTCTTTGTAAACAAAACTCTAGGCCCCTGTTACAGTTTAGGCTCTCTAGAGAATAACACTGATAAGTAACTTTAAACAGTTTAGCAACATCTAAATAAATCTGCTGCACTTAAAATAAATTGCAAAAAAGTATGAAAATACAGGGTTGCTGTTCTCCTTTGGTGCCACTGTTTACATTTTGCCTATATTACCTAAAAGATGTTTTTTGTTTTTTTTGTTTGAGACAGGGTTTCACTGTGTCACCCAGACTGGAGTGCAGTGGTGCAATCTCGGCTCACTGCAACCTCCGCCTCCTGGGTTCACATGATTCTCCTGCCTCAGCCTCCCAAGTAGCTGGGATTACAGGTGCCTGCCATGAGGCCTGGCTAATTTTTATATTTTTAGTAGTGACAGGGTTTTGCCACGTTGTCCAGGGTGGTCTCAAACTCCTGATCTCAAGTGATCTGCCTTCCTCAGCCTCCCAAAGTGCTGGGATTACAGGCATTAGCTACCATGCCCAGCCCCTAAAAGATTTAACACCTACTTTGAGTTATAAAAATGCTTGGTGCTGGCCTGGCAAGGTGGCTTATGCCTGTAGTCCTAACACTTTGGGAGACTGAGGCTGGAGAATCACTTGAGCTCAGGAGTTCAGGACCAGCCTGGATGACATAGTGAGATCTTCTCTCTAATAGAAATCCAAAAAGTTAGCCTGGCATGGTGACACACCTGTAGACCCGGCTACTTGGGAGGCTGAGGCGGAATGATCACTTCATCCCAGGAGGTCAAGGCTGCAGTGAGCCATGATTGTACCACTGCACTCCAGCCTGGGTAACAAAGGGAGACCCTGCCTCAAAAAAAAAAAAAAAAAAATGATTGGCCCCAAATCAGTAAAATAACTATTTACATTTTTAACAAAAGGGATACTTTATTGAGGTTCCAGAGCCATAGGTTCCTAGGCAGGAGGCTGCCCTTTGAGGAAGGCAGAAGCTTATTTGACCTTCTTGGGGGTGTAGGTTGTTGGTGTGGCCACACTTCTTGCAGCAGTTGACAGCACTGGGGTACAGGTGATCATAGCACTTTTGGCAGATCATCTTGTCACAGTCATATTTCTGGGCGAGCTGGTGGAGGGAAGGCTCAATAATGCCACCTCCCAGGCGCAGCACCAGGTGCAGGGTGAACTGTTTCTGGATGTTGTAGTCTGAGCGTGCGGCCATCCTCCAGCTATTTGCTAGCAGATATCAGGTGGCTGCTGGTCAGGTGGAATACCCTCCTTGTCTTGATTTTTGGCTTTGACGTTCTCAGCGATGTCACTGGGCTTGACCTCAAGGGTGATAGTCTTGCCCGTGAGGGTCTTCACAAAGATCTGCATCTGCATCTGCTGTACAGCTGCCACCACCAACCAACTCAGCTGCCTTGCTGAAGAAAAAGAGCAAGAATTCTTTCTTTATGTATGTTCTTAGAAACGGTTTTTTGCTCACTCTTTGTGTCCATGAGACTAGGTGATTCAGCCAACTATTGAAAAAAGGGCAATTTTCTAATCATCTTTTTTTTTTTTTCTTACAGTCTTGCACTGCCTCCAGCCCAGTCCTCTTCAGATCCCTCACCCCCAGAGGTATCTGGCCCTTCCTCATCCCAAATGAGCATAAAAACTCGCCGACTCAGCTCTGCCTCAACAGGAAAGCCCCCACTCTCTGTGGAGGATGATTTTGAGAAACTAATATGGGAGATTTCAGGAGGCAAATTGGAAGCCGAGATTGACCTGGATCCTGGGAAGGATGAAGATGACCTTCTGCTTGAGCTGTCAGAAATGATTGATAGCTGAAGGTGGTAGTGAGGACACTTTAAAAAAAAAAAAAAAAAAACTCACCAAAAAACTGGACTTAGTTTCATCTGTTATAACATTTACCTGAGATGATCATTTCTTTAGTCTAGAATTTGCCCCAAATCAGAAGTATACCTCTGAATTATCTGTATGTGTCCTGGATTCCTTGGGGTCAGATTTTTAAAGTTACTTTATAATCATTTTGTCCATTTGATGCCATTGTTTATCATCTTTTGAGAAAAAAGTTCTGTCATACCCTTCTCTCCACAAAAAAAGAGACTGAGAGGGAGATCCACGTGAAAGGGTACAAGCAAATTTAGTAACTCCTTGAGGTGTTTGTCAGTTTTGGCTTTTTTCTCCTTTGTTGTATTCTTTATGTATTGTCTTGATGTACTTAATATTACCTGAGTTTGAAATGGATGAAGACAGCTGCTACCATTAAGGACCAAATTTTATGCTACCACTAAACAAAAATACCCACTCAGTCTGTGTGAAATTGTATGTCTTTTTAAAGGTATTTAGAGATTCAGCTAAGCTTTAAAGAGGGCTGAGCAGCTCAGGAAGCCTGTAATGTGGGCATAACTCTTTGGACCTGATTTTGATGCTTCTGCTGCTCTGTTAGCCTCTGAAGAGCAATATCTAATTTATTATTACTGTAATTTTTTAAAAGGCTTTAAAGTGCCTCAGGGGTCCCCTGAAACTAATTTTCTATTTCTGGGATTCCTTGGATTCATTATATGAGATGGTGACATGATTAGAGGAATTCTTTTTTAGTATGAAAATTGTCCCTTCTTCAGTACTTGCCTCCTTACTGGCATTGAATTAACACACAGGGACAAAATTTGGTTAATTTTTTATTTCTAACTCTCCCAACAAACTCCTGTTGCCCAGTATTTATTTGGTGGCCTTTGACCACCTGAGGGAAAAAAATGAGCTTATTCAAGCTGCCAATATTTATCTGTGGGCCGTAGCAGTACACTGAATTGTACTGTGCCAGGGATATTGAGATGCTCTGGGGGTGTATTGTATACCTGCCAGTTTTCTTCATTTCTGAATTGAGTTTTCTTTTCTTGATGTTGGTTTCCTTCATATCACCTCAAGGTTTAGATTTGTGAAGGAATAAGCATGATGGGAATAATAGTCTTGAAAGGAGATATGTTGTATATAATCAGGAGGAGGAAGGAAGGACTTGTCCATTTTGATATTTTGCTCTAGGTGGCCAGTTTTGTTTCTCATAGGGAAATCTGACCCACCTGTCATGTTGGCTCCTAAGGAACTGCTGTTGTAAGCGGCTCATCAAGAGTTGAACTTCACGTAGCTTTGTTGGGAATATGGAAAAGGAAGAAAGCCACAGGACTGCCCATTCAGTCTTGGGAAGATCTGGATGATTCTGCACAGCAAAAAAGACTTGAAATTTATGTATAGACACACCTCTACCAATCCATCTTCAGCTGACTGAATGTTGTATGATAGCCCTTCTCCAAAGCGGGAGTAGAATGTTCAGGTTTCACCACAGATTTTCTACTTATTTCATTTTTGGAATCAGCTTACAGATTCCAGGTCCCTTTTGTATATATTCTTTATTTTGCTTTTTTAAAAAAAATAATTTTGTTTCATATTTAAAGCACTTGTATTAGTCAGTGTTTCGTGTTCCGCATTATTTGAACCATTTGCCCTTACAGAAAGAGAAATACTTGTTTGTGTTCTAAATAAAACTGATGTAGGAAAGTCTTGATGTTGTGAGCTAAGTAATTGTACATCATCCTATCAGCCTAGGATCCACCTTGCCAAGAGACCCCAACCAGAATGCTGTTGGCCTTTCATGTAAGTGCCCCAGTTTCAGTTATTTGGCTTAGAAACCTTTCACCTGGACATACTGCCAAATTTACAAGTGTGCTCAGTTTTAGCTGCATATGCTTTAGGTAAGAATTCATATTGTTATATGTGAGGATTTTTTTCTGACACATACTTATCCTTAGTGTTGTAACTCAAGCAATGCCATTAATTTTTTCAAAGGAGGGAGGGTTTAAAAGTGATTTTAGAGAGTCTCTCTGGGCCTACTCTGGCTCAAGAGGCTGATAAAAAATAAATGAATAAACGTGATCTTTATAGAGTCAACAATTTAGAATTTTCATGCATGAAGATGCAACAGATAAGACATTTAATTTATGGAAATCCAGGTTTCTTAATATGTGTACCAATTTTAAAAATTGTTGTGGGAATACATATCTTTGTTAGCTACCAAAGAACATAGATTTTTCCTATTAGTCTAAAAGTCATCCCAACAAGTTGAGTCAACTTTTCACAAAAAGCAGAAGACTATAGTTTTGAGTGATAGTTTTTCATTTTAACAGTAAGAAAAAGGCCCAAATGTTCCAGTTTGGTTATAGCCAGAAATATGAAGATAGTTTTGTTATATATTATATATATATATATATATATATATATATATATATATAATGTATTTTTTTTTTTTTTTGAGGTGCAGTCTTGCTCTGTCACCCAGGCTGGAGTTCAGTGGCACAATCTCGGCTCACTGCAACCTCTGCCTCCCAGGTTCAAACAATTCTCCTGTCTCTACCTCCTGAGTAGCTGGGACTACAGGCTCCTGCCACCACACCCAGCTAATATTTGTATTTTTAGTAGAGATCAGGTTTCACCATATTGGTTAGGCTGATCTTGAACTCCTGACCTCAGATGATCCACTTGCCTTGGCCTTCCAAAGTGCTGGGATTATAGGCATGAGCCACCGCACCTGGCCATGTATTTTATCTTAAAATGAATAATTCCTAAAGTTCTGGCCTTAACCCTAAATCTCAGTGGTTCCTCTTATAAAGCCAGAACATAGTGTGTTTTCATCTTGATCAGTATTTGAAAGATAAGACTAATGTTTAATAATTGCAATTGCAGGAACAAAGCTTGATTTATTAGTATATTGATCCAGAGTTTCATGATCCTTTTCTAAAATGGTGGCTTTATTTTGCCAGAATAATTCTGCAGGGTGTTTTTTTTGTTCGTTTTTTGTTTGAGAGAGTCTTATCTGTTGCCCAGGCTGGAATGCAGTGAATGGCATGATCTCGGCTCACTGCAACCTCCACCTCCCAGTTTCAAGTGATTCTTTGACCTCAGCATCTGTAGTAGTTGGGATTACAGGGGTGCACCACCAAATCTGGCTAATTTATATATATGTATATATATATATATATATATATATATATATATACACATAATTTTTTTTATTGAGATGGTTTCACTCTGTTGCCCAGGCTAGAGAGCAGTGATGCAATCAATCTCGGCTCACTGCAACCTCTGCCTCCCGGGTTCAAGTGATTCTCCCGCGTCAGCCTCCCAAGTAGGTGGGATTACAGGTGCCTGCCACCATGCCCGGCTCATTTTTTATATTTTTAGTAGAGACAAGGTTTCACCATGTTGGCCAGGCTGGTCTTCAACTCCTGACCTCAGGTGATCCTCCCCCCTCGACCTCCCAAAGTGCTGGGATTACAGGCGTGAGACACTGCACCCGACCTAATTTTTGCATTTTTAGTAGACAGGATTTCACCATGTTGGCCAGGCTGGTTTAGAACCCCTTAACCTCAAATGATCTGCCTGCCTCGGTCCCCCAAAGTGCTGGGATTACAGGTGTGAGCCACCATGCCTAGCCAACAAGTCTGCAGTTCTGTAAAGTATCTGATTGGTTTGAATTTGGCTGTAGCAACAGGAAATACCTGGTCTCCAGTGGTAACTGCTTAGTAGGTAACACTTTTAAATTAGTTAACATTTATTGAGTACTTATTGTGTACCTTTAATTCACAGACTCATTTTGACACTAAATTCTGCAGTACATTAAAGATGACTACTTTATTCCCCCACTGTAGTTTCAAGGTCAGTATGTTTATGTATTATGCGCCATTGGGCTTGATTAGTAGATCTTTTCGAGAGTTTTTTTTTAATCTGATGTTATGAAGCTGCTCAATAAATCTTTGAAAATGCCTACAGTCCAGACGTTTAGCTGCTTTAATAAATCTCCAAACTGCAATTTATTTTGGATTTGCAAAATGATATTAAGGAGCTTGAGCGCAATGAAAATCCTTGACTATTCTCTTAACATTGTACAATAAAATGGGCAAAAAACCCACGTAATGACCCTAAATAACAGCAATCCAGAATTTAATTTTACATTAAAAGTAATTTTTGCTGGGCACAGTGGCTCACACCTGTAATCCCAACACTTTGGAAAGCTGAGGTGGGTGGATCACCTACCAGCCTGGCCAACATGGCAAAACTCCCATCTTTACTAAAAATGCAAAAAATTAGCCAGGCATGGCAGCATGCACCTGTAATCCGAGCTACTTGGGAGGCTGAGGCAGGAGAATCATGTGAACCCAGAAGGTGGAAGTTGCAGTGAGCTGAGATGCCGAGATCACACTACTGCACTCCAGCTTGATCAACAGAGAAAGACTCCATCTCAAAAAAAATAATAATAATTTTGGATTCATATTTACTAAAATCTGTTACTAAAGTATTTTTTGTATTTTGTACCAAAAGATTTAGAATTGGTTGGATTTTACTGCTAAAATGTTGCAGAGTCTGAATCTATGGCACATTAAAGAATATTATCATAGCCATTTAGTAAGTTGTGAAGCTTCTGGTTGGGAAGAAAGAAACTTCAAGCTGAGAGGAAGAATGTTCTGAAATATTTGGGATGTTTGGCAGACTCCTTTCTCAGAAGTATGTTTATTTGGGGCAGTGATTCTCAAGCCCAGTTTAGAGATACCTTAGGGGTGTCATGAAGTTTTACGAGAACATTATGAGTAGTTGCAATAACAAAAGGAAACAAATGTTTCATCTTACTTTCCACTATCAGTGTCTCAGGTATTCTTCAAGAGATACTTTAGGCATGTAAAAGTGAATACACTTCCATACAATATCATTAATAAAACACATGACATTCTGAACCCTGCCTTTTTTATTAAAGAAAATAACAAATGTATTTAGAGTAAAGTGTAATAAACTCCACGTAGTCACCCATCTGCAGCAATTACAAATTCACGGCAAATCCTATTTCATCTTTACCATACCAACTATCCATCACCCACTATTCTGACCTTGGCTGGGCCGAGGGTGAGGCAAGCAAGGGGGCACAATTTAAGGAGGCACTCACTTTCAAGGATTGTACTTGAACCTGTGATTGTGATTCCTAAAATGCCAAATCCTTAGGCTTGCCTCATCTGAGATCTGGCCCTGCTGAGTTATTCTGAAGTAAATCTCAAGCATATTATAACTTGCTTTTTTCTCATAATGTATATTCAATATCATTTCATATCAGGACACAAAGACCTTTCATCTTCTTAACATTTGCACAAAATTACACCCTGTGAAGATGGAGTAATTTACAATAGCTAGTCCCTACTGATAGACATTTAGGTTGCTTCCCATCTTGGTGTTTTAAACAATGCTGCAATTATTACATTATACCACACATGTAAGTTTATATGGAGGATAAGTGCCTAGAAATAGAGCTTCGTAATTTACCAGTGTTTTTTCATCCTTGCCAATCTAATAAGGGACATAGTACTTCAGTATAGTTTGGTTTGCCTTTCTCTTTCTTTCTTTTATGACAGACATTCTGAATGTAGCCTTTCTCTTATGAGTGAAGCTGGGCGTTTAAAGACCATTCGTCTTTCCTTTGCTACAAACTGATTGTTCACATCATCCATCACCAATTTTAATTTTCGGTCGTTTTTTTTTTTTTTTTTTTTTTATACAGTGTCTAACGCTGTCACCCAGGCTGGAGTGCAGTGGTATGATCTCCACTCACTGCAACCTCCGCCTCCCAGGTTCAAGCAATTCTCCTGCCTCAGCCCCCCTTCAAGTAGCTGGGATTATAGGTGCCTGTCACCATGCCCGCCTAGGTTTTGTATTTTTAGTAGAGACGGGGTTTCGCCATGTTGGCCAGGCTGGTCTCGAACTCCTGACCTCAGATGATCTGCCCACCTTGGCCTCCCAAAGTTCTGGGATTACAGGCGTGAGCCACCACGCCCGTCTAGGCTTAGCTTTTAAAAGTGCTGGTAGCTTCAACCTTGGTTTCCTAGACCCTTAATCCCCCATATAAGAAAGCATACTACCCTTCTAGAGAGATCATGTGAGGGCTGAGGCTACATAGAGATTGTAACCCAGCTGAGGCTAGTCTTCCAAAGATAAACACCAAAGCCTTAGCTATGTCTTGTGGAGCAGAAGAATCACTCAGCTGAAAACCGGCCCAAATTCCTGACCCATGAAGTCACGAATTAAAATGGTGGTTGTTTTAAGCTACTAAGTTTTGGAATATTTCTTACACATCAGTAGAGAACCAGAATAGCATTCTTTTTCAGGAATTCTTTACATAAAAATTAGTCATTTTTCGGATGGAATGCAAACATATTTCTCCCAGTTCCTTTGACTTTTATTGTTTTCACTTGTTAGTCATGCAAAATTTTATCATTTTTATGTAGTTTCATTTATCATTCCTTTTTCCCCTAAAAACCAGCTAGTGCCTACAATTCAGGAAAAGATACAATTTTTAAGAACAAGAGAGATGAAATATCTAGGGTTAAACTTAAGAAATCACAAGGCCTATATGAAGAAAACCAAAAACTTAGGAAAAAGTCAAAGGAAAGTTTGAACAAATAAAAAGACATCACATACTTGGATTTAAAAAAGTAATCCTGGCTGGGTGCGGCTAACGCCTGTAATCCTAGCTCTTTGGGAGGCTGAGGCAGGAGGATCACTTAAGGCTGGGAGTTCAAGACCAGCCTGGCTAACATGGCAAAACCTTGTCTCTACTAAAAATACAAAAAAAAACTAGCTAGGTGTGGTGGTGCACACCTGTGGTCCTAGCTATTCAAGAGGCTGAGGTGGGAGAATCACTCGAGCACTGGTGGGGAGGTTGCAGTGAGCCAAGATTGGACCGCTGCACACTACACGTCAGCCTGGGCCACAGTAGGAGATCCTGTCTGAAGAAAAGGGGGCGGGATAAATAAACATGCTACCTTGAAGTCAGACAACATGACACTCTACTGGGTTTGGGTGGGGGAACTTTTTTTTTAAGACTGGGTCTATGTTTCCCTGGCTGGAGTGCAGTGGCTATTTATAGGTGCCATTACAGCTCATTGCACTCTTGAACTGCTGGGCTCAAGCAGTCCTACCACTTCAGCCTCCCCTAGTACTTGCCCCAGTACTTGGGACTACAAGCCATGCCACCAAGCCTAACTAGGGAATTTTTTTTTTTTTTTGACAGGGTCTGGTTCTGTTGCTTAGGCTGGAGTGCAGTGGCATGATCTCTGCTCACTGCAACCTCTACCTCCTGGGTTTAAGCAATTCTCCTGCCACAGCCTCCAGAGTAGCTGGGACTATAGACGGGCACCACTATGCTTGGCTAATTAAAAAATTTTTTTTTGTAGAGCCAAGGTCTCATTATGTTGCTCAGGCTGGTCTTGAACTCCTGGGCTCAGGCGCAAGCCTCCTGACTGCCTCTCAAAATGCTGGGATTACAGGCATGAGCTAGCACACCCCCAGCTGAAATATTTTAAAGGAAATAACCCAAGCATTTGCTAGCTTTGTGTAGTTTATTTTTATTTATTTATTTTTGGGAGGGAGTCTCACTCTGTTGCCCAGGCTGGAGTGCGATCTCGGCTCACTGCAACCTCTGCCTCCCGGGTTCCAAGGGATCCTCCTGTCTCAGCCTCCCAAGTAGCTGGGATTACATTCGTGTGTGCTACCATACCTGGCTAAGTTTTGTATTTTTAGTAGAGATGGGGTTTCACCATGTTGGCCAGGCTGGTCTTGAACTCCTGACCTCAGGTGATCCACCTGCCTCAGCCTCCGAAAATGCTGGGATTACAGGTGTGAGCCACTGCCTCTGGCTGCTTTGGGTAGTTTAAAAATCACTTTCAACTCAACCCCTTTTTGAGGTCGTTATTACTATTATCCCTATTAAACAGAAGACCTCAGAAAAGCTAATTTTGATTCTGCCATTTGCCCCAATCCGTGTTCCCTTAGTCCTTATAAAACTCCTAACTTAAGTTTCTTCCTCCATAAAATGGGTATGCCAACTAAATGAAATCTCTGCCAGGCCACAAGCCATGACACAATGGGAAGGAGGTGGGCTCTGGGGACACTGTGTTACCCAGGGAAGGACATGTTCTGACACTGGCTAACGCCAGTGTGCACACACAGATAATTCTTTCGTTGAATCTTCAAGCCCCTGAGGAAAGTACATCTTAATCTTCGTTTTGGAAACTAAGCCAAGGCACAGGGAGGCTGAGTAATTTATCCTTGGTCACACAACTCTAAAAGAGCTGGATTTACGCCGAGCATGTGGATTTCAGCGTCTTCATGGTAAATCGCCACCCTCAGCTGCCACCTGAACACCTCTCCACGAAGTGGCTGAGACACGAATCCGTAACTGGAGAGAAACAGGCGTCTGGCTTTGGAATGCAGATCGCCCCTGGCCGACTGCCAGAAGTGGGAGGCCTGACGTTTGGGCTTCTTGCCTTCCTACCCTTTCCACCACAACGCTGCTATCAAGCCTAACCTCCAGCAAAACAGGCTTCTGGAAAGGCACGAAATTAACTCATTTTACACACAGAGATACACATGGGACGATTTTGGCTCTTTAAGTTAACTCATAAAATGGAGACACGGGCCGGGCGCGGTGGCTCACGCCGGTTAATACCAGCACTTTGGGAGGCCGAGGCGGGCGGATCACGAGGTCAGCAGATCGAGACCAGCCTGGCTAACACGCTGAAACCCCGTCTCTACTGAAAACACAAAAATTAGCCGGGCGTGGTGGCGGGCACGCATGTAGTCCCAGCTACTTAGGAGGCTGAGGCAGAAGAAACGCTTGACCCCGGGAGTCGGAGGTTGCACGCGCCACTGCTCCAGCCTGGGCGACAGAGCGAGACTCCCAAAAAAAAAAAAAAGAAAGAAAATGGAGACACGACGGCACTCCTCCCGCCACGGCCACCCGGCAACTGAAGGCGCCTCCCCCCGCCTCCCTCCAGGTGGCGCTGTAGGACCGGCCCAACTTCCACAGCCTCAGTTTAGCCTCCCTCGGAGGCTATGCAGTGGAGAAAAGCGACTTCTTGGCTAGTGGGGCATTTCCCAAGAGCCGCCCAGATCGCCACGTGACCTCACGCACTTCCGCTTCCGGTTCTTTATTCCGGAAGTTGCTCTCAGAGGCGGCGTGTTGGTGTGCTCTTTGTGAAATTCCACCATGGCGTACCGTGGCCAGGGCCAGAAAGTGCAGAAGGTTATGGTGCAGCCCATCGTATCCTACGCAGGATGTCAGGACTAGGAGGTTCGGGCCAGAATACGGGGTGCTAAGGCGCAGCCTGAGAGCAGGCTTGGGGGAGCGGGCTACGAACCCACATCCCATGAGCCCCCGGGGCGATCAAGACGGGAAGAAAGCGCGGGTAGTTGAAGAACCATGATGGTGGGGAGGGGGTCTTAGGTGGACCCCTGCAGTGGGGAATGCAGGAATGGAGGCGGCGAAAGGAGGGAAGAGAACTTCAAGTAGGTGCTGAATGAAAACGGGAGTTAACGGTTTCGGGAAACTCCAGGGGAATGAGAGTGGGAGGGATGCTCAGGACCCCTAATGAGTGCCCAGGTGGGCACTTTTTCTTTACGTAAGCACCAGACTTCGCGTTCAGTAAACAAAGGTGAGACCGGAGGACAGTCGTTCAGTTGTTTCAGGGAATAGAGTCTATGCTGCTTTTTTTTTTTTTTTTTCTTAACCACTGTGGTGCAGAACCTCATCTTCAGATACTTACAAAATGTACGTAAGTTGCTTGTTAATTGTTTCGTAACTGGTTTTTAAATGAGGTGAATTGATTTAGTTTTTTGTGTTAACCTGAGTCATCGCTGTGTTCTAGAGTTTAAAAACAGATGGAACTGGAGATTGGAGAGTAATTGAGGGAAGGAGTACAGAGAAAGCACTAATGCAGTGAAGTGGTGTTATCTATGCCACTTCCCAGCATGCAAAGAATTGTATCATTACTTTGCAAGATCAGAAGTCCTTTTTATTTCCAAAAAGTATTATTAGCAGACTTGACCATGGTATTTGGGCATCAGTACTTTTGTTAGTAGTGATTACGGCTAGAACATTGGAACCTGTCCCCTTTAGAATGAAACATTGGAAGAAAAACCCAACTTAAACCATGTCAAGAGGTGTTGTGTTTAGTACCTGTGGGAAAACTAAAAGACACGAATAAAGGAAGAGAGAAGGGGTAGCTTCAGAGGAGGTTAGTGGCAGCTGCGTTCTTTTCGGGGAATTTTTAGCAACTTTAATTTTATAGTGTGACAACACAATTGAAAAACATTAATTTCAAGTAATTATAATTTTTAACCACCTGAATTGAGGGCTCCTATCCTGGTTGTTAGGTGTGTGATATAGGAAAGCTTTGTTTTGGAGCTGGATTTTGCTGCAGGAGATAAGTGCTTGGTCATTAGAAATTACTGCTTTGTGCTATACTGTCAAAAACTTTAAATGTATTGAGACCAGAAGCAGTAGGAAATACTGAGTCCCAAGATCACAGGAAAATTATTGGCTTGTACAGTTCCAATATAACACTTATTAAATGAAAGGTTTTTTTGAGGTAATTATTCTTGGTGAATAATTCTTAGATATGGGCTAATTAAAACTCTTGACTTACATTTATTACAGTTTTTTTAGGAGCCATATTTCTCTGTCGTTTTACTAAAATGGTTAGGTTTTGTTTACTTTAAAGTTTTTTTTTTTTTTTTTTTTGGAGACAAGATCTTGCTTAATGTTGCGCAGGCTTATCTTGAACACCTGGCCTCAAATATTTTTCCGCTTTGGCATCCCAAAGTACTGGAATTACAGGTGAGAGTCAAGGCACCTGGCCTGTTTTTCTTTTGTTTTTATTTCTTCTTGAGACAGTTTCGCTCTGTCACCAGGCTAGAGTGTGCAGTGGCGCGATCTCACCTCAGTGCAACCTCCACCTCCTGGGTTTAAGCGATTCTCCTGCCTCAGCCTCCTGAGAAGCTGGGACTACAGGCGCGTGCCACCACACCCCGCTAATTTTTTTTTTTTTGTATTTTTAGGAGAGACGGGGTTTCACCATATTGGCCAGGATAGTCTCAATCTCTTGATCTCGTGATCCAACTGCCTCGGCCTTCCAAAGTGCTGAGATTATAGGCGTGAGCCATTGTGCCTGGCCCTATTTTTCTTTTTTTAACGTTTCCATTTGTATGACTATTTCAGAGATCGCGGATTCAGGTGTGGCTCTATGAGCAAGTGAACATGCGGATAGAAGGCTGTATCATTGTGAGTATGCAGGCAATTGTGTCTATAGCAGTTTGGTCATAGAAAAAGACTTCACAGAAAGTAATTTAATTTTGGGTAATTTTAAAAAGATAGGGAAAATTAACTTTTAATTCATTTTCTTTCCTCTGTCTATATTGAGAAGAAATTTTGTGTTTATTTTTTGAGAGAGAGTCTAGTTCTGTTGCTCAGGCTGGAGTGCAGTAGTACAATCATGGCTCATTGAGGCCTCGACCTCCTGGGCTCAGGCAGTCCTCCTGCCTCAGCCTCCCAAGTAGCTAGGACCACAAGTGTGCACCATCACAACCCACTAAATTTTAATTTTTTTGTAGAGATGAGTTCTCACTGTGTTGCCCAGGCTGGTCTCAAACTCCTAGGCTCAAGTGATTCTCCAGCCTCAGCCTCTCAAAGTCTTGGGATTATAGGCATGAGCCATGATGCCTGGCTGAAAACTAACTTTTAAAAATTATTTGAAAAAAAATTATTTGAGCAACAATGTTAGTATGGAGAGAGGGGACAAAAGGAATTAAATTAGGGAGGGTGGGGACTAATGCAGTTATTTGTTGTGGCTTAGGTGGTGCCTGAATAGAGCTCAGTGAGATTAGTTAAATAAGGCTTCTGGGATAGCAGGATATCCTAAGTAATGTTTTTTTTTTTTGGCAGGGGGAGACACAGTCTTGCTCTGTTGCCAGGCTGGAGTGCAGTGGCACGATCTTGGCTCACTGCAACCTCTACCTCCTGGGTTCAGGTGATTCTCCTGCCTAAGCCTCCCAAGTAGGTGGGACTATAGGTGCACGCCACCACACCCAGCTAATTTTTTTTCTACTTTTAGTAGAGACGGGGTTTCACTATGTTGGCCTGGATATTCTTCATCTCCTGACCTTGTGATCCACCCGCCTCAGCCTCCCAAAGTGCTGACATTACAGGCGTGAACCACTGTGCTTGGCCTTTTTTTTTTTTTCTTCTAAGTTGAGGTCTTGCTGTGTCACCCAGGTGCTGTCATAGCTCACTGCAATCTTGAACTCCTTGGCTCAAGTGATTCTCCTACCTCAGCTTCTAGCAGGTGGGACTATAGGCATACACCACCATGTCCAGCTAATTTTTAAATTTGTCGGACACGGTGACTCACACCTGTAATCCTGGCACTTTGGGAGGCCAAGCACTATGAATCACTTTAGCTGGGCAAGATGTCTCTACCAAAAACAAAAAGTAGCCAGCCATGGTGGTGTGCCCTGTAATCCCAGCTACTTGAGGGGCTATGGCAGGAGAATCGCTTGAACCCAGGAGGTTGAGGCTATAGTGAGTTGAGGTCACACCACTGCACTCTAGCCTGGGAGACAAAGTGAGATCCTTTCTCAAAAAAAAAAAAAAAGAAAAGAAAAGAAAAAGGGTGGAGGAAGGTGGGGTGGGGCTTCAGATGAGTGAATTTTTGAAGTTAGTTGGATTTTTGTATCGGGATGAGTATACTCATTTAAAATGGTTTTGATGTGATTTTCTTTGAAAATAATAGTTTGCTTATTTTTCTAGGGTTTTGATGAGTATATGAACCTTGTATTAGATGATGCAGAAGAGATTCATTCTAAAACAAAGTCAAGAAAACAACTGGGTAAGGATATAAGTGGTCTTACAGAATTCTAGAAATGTTTTATTCACTTGCAGAATTCAGCAATCTGCAATTCAGTTCATGTTTAAACTTAGTTTGCATTTGAGAAGTTATTATTTAGACTATTAGTACACAAAAATCATCCTCTACCACTCACTCCTCACCTTACTCCATTTTGGCTTCTCCACCCAGAGAGCTCTCACCAAGGAAACCAAAGACTAGTGGTATTAAATCTAATGGTCAGTACTAATCCTTATGTTATTAAACTCTCAGCAGCATTTGGCACTGTTGTCCTCTCCCTCCTTAAAGTGCTTTGTTCCCTTGTCTGAGTGGGGGGAAAACCCAAGTAGATTTTTCTGTTTCCTCAGTTGACAGTAATCAACACAGAAGACTTCTGTGACCAGATGTGTGGGCATATTTCCCCACACACCAAACAGGCAGTCAGTTCGGCAGTGGATATCAGCTTGGAGTCCTCAAGTTCAGTTCAGTTCTAACACTGTCTACCTGCAGATAGCGTCAGTTCCTGGAGACTGAGGGCTCAATCCCCAAGATTCCCTTCCCTGCCCCTCAACCCTCCACCAGATGCCAGTTGTCAGCTCCAGATTGTTTTACCTTGCTTCCTGCTGAGTGGCTAGAAATTGGGTCCCATGACCCCTCCTTTGGTGTGACTAATTTGCTAGAGCAGCTCACAGAACTCATGGAAATACTTAACGTTTACTGGCTTATGATAAAGGATATTCCAGTGAATACAGATGAAGAGATGCATAGGGCAAGACATACAGGAAGGAATGCAAAGCTTTTGTGCCCTCTTCAAGCTCACTGCCCTCCAGGAACCTCCACATGTTGAGCTATCAGAATCCTATTGTTTTCAGGTTTTTTTTTTGTTTGTTTTTTTTTTTTTTGAGACGAGGTCACGCTCTGTCACCCAGGCTGGAAAGCAATGGCGTGGTCTTGGCTCACTGCAACCTCTGCCTCCCAGGATCAAGCGATTCTCTTGCCTCGGCCTCCCAAGTAGCTGGGATTACAGGCACCCGCCACCATGCCTGGCTAATTTTTGTATTTTTAGTAGAGATAGGGTTCCACCATGTTGGCCAGGCTGGTCTCAAACTCCTGATCTTGTGATCCACCCCTCTTGGCCTCCCAAGGTGTTGGGATTACAGGTGTGAGCCACCGCAACTGGCCTGTTTTCAGTTTTTATGTAAGCTTCATTACATAGGCATGACTGATTCAACCGTTGACCGCTGGTGATCAGTTTAACCTTCAGCTTCTTCTCCTCCTTGGGTTGGAGGGTGGGGCTGAAAGTCCGACCTCTGTAATCATGCCTTGGTCCTTTCAGTGACCAACTCCCATCCTGGAACTAGGAGGTGCTGGCCATCAGTCAGTCATTAGCATACAAAAAGGCAACACCTAGAGATTCTAAGGGTTTAGGAGTTGTGTGGGATTGAAGACCATATATATATATTTTGTAGTATCACACCTTGGCTTTATGATATTATACTTGGGTTTTTATTTTTCATTTCTGGCTATTTTCAGACTTGTATATTCATTCTTTGGGACCCAGTCACTAAATGAGTTGCTCCAGGCTTGGTTCTAGGTCTTCCTGTCATTCAGTATTGTCTGCCTAGACACTGGAGTACAGCCTCAATTACCATCTATATATTGACTCCCAAATTTGTTTGTAGCCGAGACCTCTCTGAGCCTGTTCACCATTTCTGCTTGAATGTTTCAAAGGCTTCTCAAAGTCAGCGTATCAGAAAGCAAACTCAATTCCAACGCACACAATTTAGAGCTATTGTTGTATTATTTCCTGCCTTACTGAATGACGTCAGTTTTCATTCAGCTTACTAATTGATTTCTTGCAGCTACCTCTAGTTTTCTTTCCAGGCTTCAGTCATCTTTTAAAAACACCAGTCTGACCATGTCATCCCTTTGCTTGAAATTCTTCAATGACTTCCTGTTGCTCTTAGGATTAAAAAAAAAATCTATTGATTCTGCAAATCTAATGATCTTCATGATCTCGTCTTCTCTCCGTCTGCTCATCTCGTGTCCCTGGGCCTTGTTTTCTGAGCTCTAGCAACACTTGTCTTATTTCAGTTCTTTGAATCTGCACATTTGCCCATTAATCTTTGTATATGATATTCCTTGTTTCTTTAGCGCTCAGATCAAATATCACTTCCTTTAAGACAACGATCCCCAGCTATTTTGGCACCAGGGACCGGTTTCATGGAAGATAATTTTTCTATGGACCGAGGTGTAGGGGATGGTTTTTGGATGGTTCAAGCACATTATATTTATTGTGAACTTTATTTCCATTATTATTACATTGTAACATATAATAATTATACAGCTCACCATAATATAGAATCAGTGGGAGCCCTGAGCTTGTTTTCCCACAAGTAGATGGTCCCATCTGGGGTGATGGGGAACAGTGACAGATCATCAGGCATTAGGCTCTCATAAGGAGTCCTAGATCCCCTGTTATGGCCAGCTCACAATAGGGCTTGTTCTCCTATAAGGATCTACAGCCTCTGCTTACCTGGCAGGAGGCAGAGCTCAGGCGGGAATGCTAGTGACGGCGAGTGGCTGTAAATACAGATGAAGCCGCTAGCTGGCTGCTCACCTCTTGCTCTGTGTCCCAGTAGTTAGGAAGCCCTGCTGTAAAAAGTTCAGTTTAATTTGGTTTTGCTAGGGATAGGGGAAGGCAGGATTATGTGCTCCCTGAGTTTGTAGTAAAACATTTATTAGTGGGTTTATTTTATTCATGTCTTACCTGTTATCAGATGCTTCGTCTTAAGTGCATGAGTCATGTCTTTTTGGTCCCTAGTATACTCAGTACTCAACTCAGTGCCTGGCACATAATAGAAATAGAAACTCAAAAAATTTTAAACAATGAAGGGTATTTTCTTTTTTTTTTTTTTTTTTTTTAAGAGACAGAGTCTTGTCTTGGTCTGTTGCCCATGGTGCTATCTCGGCTCACTGCAACCTCCGCCTCCCGGGTTCAAGTGATTTTCAGCCTCCTGAGTAGCTGAGATTACAGGCACACACCACCACATCTGGCTAATTCTTTGTATTCTAGTAGAGATGGGCTTTCACTGTGTTGCCCACGCTGGTCTCAAGCTCCTGAGCTCAGGCAGTCTGCTTGCCTTGGCCTCCCAAATGCTGGGATTACATGTGTGAGCTGCTGTGCCTGGCAATGAATGGTATTTCTTAACCCAGTGAATGAATGGTCCTAGAATTCATGGTTTCATCAAGACACACTGAATTGTTTCTGTTAACATCCCATTCACTCGAGGTTTATTTAGCCATTTTGTCTTTATTTGTTAAATGCTCACTAATACTTTTATCAGTGGTGGGTTTCAAGTGTCTCTCAGACCCTCAGGATTCTCTTGAACCTACACTAGATACGTGGAAAGTAGATTTTCAGAAGCAGTATGGTGTTTTGCTAGCTTCTTCTTGCTTAGACTATTTTTATGAAAGCTTGGGTTTTTTAGATTTATTTATATTTTTTTAGAGACGGAGGCTTGCTCTGTTGACCAGGCTGGAGTGCTGTGGCGTGATCTCAGCTCACTGTAACCTCCGCCTCCTAGGTTCAAGCAATTTTCCTGCCTCAGCCTCCCAAGTAGCTGGGATTACAGGGGCATACCACCACATCTGGCTAATTTTTTATATATTAGTAGAGATGGCACCTGACCGGGTTTTTTTTAGATTTAAAGATGTCTTGCCAGGAAGGCAAGCTTAGCCTTAGTGAGGTCATATTATTTATAAATTATTGACCAAGTGTTGAATTTCCATGATAGTATTCATCCTGTGGAATAGAATATTATTATTGCAGCTGGGCACGGTGGCTCACGCCTATAATCCCAGCACTTTGGGAGGCCGAAGCAGGCAGGTAGATCATGAGGTCAGGAGTTCGAGACCACCCTGGCCAATATAATGAAACCCTGTCTCTACTAAGAATACAAAAAAAACTAGCTGGGCGTGGTGGTATGTGCCTGTAGTCCCAGCTGCTCAGGAGGCTGAGGCAGGAGGATTGCTTGAACCTGGGAGGCAGAGGTTGCAGTGAGCTGATATCATGCCACTGCACTCCAGCCTGGGCGACAGAGCAAGACTCCATCTTAAAAAAAAGAAAAAGAGTATTATTAAAACCTATAGAAGCCTGGGAAAGTAAAACAGTTTAATTACTGTTGATTAACATATCTCAGAACTGTTCTGCCAGTGAACACCAGTGTTCCTGAAGATGTTACAGATTTCTCAGAAGAAAAAAGTATTGTCTTAAATACCCTTAGGAATTTTTGGGTAAAATTTGAATAGGTTTGTTTATTTCAGGGTGGAGTCTCTTTCTTTTTTTTTTCTGAGGCTGAGTTTCACTCTTGTTGCCCAGGATGGAGTGCAGTGGCGTGATCTTGGCTCACCGCGACCTCCACCTCCCTGAAACCTCCACCTCCTGGGTTCAAGCGATTCTTCTGCTTCTGTCTCAGCCTCCCGAGTAGCCGGGATTACAGGCATGTGCCACCATGCCCGGCTAATTTTGTATTTTTAGTAGAGACGGGGTTTCTCCATGTTGGTCAAACTGGTCTTGAGCTCCTGACCTCAGGTGATCCACCCGCCTCAGCCTCCCGAAGTGCTGGGATTATAGGTGTGAGCCACTGTGCCTGGCTGGGTGAAGTCTTTTATATACTAACAGCTTTAAGAATGGAATTATAATATGCCGTATTTCCTCAACTTGACATACGACTCATTTCCAAACTTTTACAAACTCGGCATTGGGAAATGTTGGATGAAGCCTATTGAGTTGACTTAGTCTATAGAAATGCTACTTGTCATGAAATATTATGTACCTCTGTTAGGTTGTTGTTGAAAAGGTGAAAGTACTCTAATGGAGCCAGAAAGCCTTTCACTACAAGGACACTTGAAAATGTTCACTTTGTTTTTCTTTTTTTTTTTTTTTTTCCAAGAGAGAGTCTTGCTCTGTCACCCAGGCTGGAATGCAGTGGTGCGATCCTGGCTCACTGCAACCTCCGCCCCCCTGGGTTTAAGCAAGTCTCTTGCCTCAGCTTCTGGAGTAGCTGGGATTTATAGGCGCATGCCACCACGCCCAGCTCATTTTTGTATTTTTAGTAGAGATGGGGTTTCACCATGTTGGCCAGGCTGGTCTTGAACTCCTGATCTGGTGATTGGGATTACAGGTGTGAACCCGTGGTGCCCAGCCATGTTCACATATTTTCTGTAAGAAAGCATTTTCAAAATATTGTTCAAAAACTGGATACAAAATTCTGAGTCTGTGGCTATTAATAGCTTTTTGTTGTTTTTGTGTTGCAGGTCGGATCATGCTAAAAGGAGATAATATTACTCTGCTACAAAGTGTCTCCAACTAGAAATGATCAATGAAGTGAGAAATTGTTGAGAAGGATACATTTTGTTTTTAGATGTCCTTTGTCCAGTGTGACCATTTATTCATATTGTTTTGATTACCCTTATGTTATTACAAGATGTCAGTAAATGCTATGGGATTGTTTGTATTAAAACATTTACATTGCTTCTCTTCAGTTGTGGAGACTTTTTACACAGTAACACCATTTGTTGTTGGTATTTAGTTTTCTGAAGGGTGGCAGATGCCTTGAGCACTTGGTGTTCTCAGATCTTGGACCTGTAGATTTTGAGGCAGATTAGGAATTCTGCCTAACAGGTAAGCTTCCAGTGTTGGGAGGTGGAGAAAGGGAGGGCTGTTGCAGTAACAGGTGTCTTTAGCACTTCTAGTTCTGGATGCTGGACTACCAGAGTTTCTAACCTAAATAGGTTGGGTACATTATTTAATGGTGTCAGTATTTGCTGAACACTCATTGAGTCCCTGTGAGGTCGTTGTGAATTTTATCATTAAGATCAGAATGTGAGAAGTATTTGGGTATAGGCAAAGAATGAAGTGCCTTTCAAATACATTAAAAACGAGTTAAGAATTTACGGGAAAGAGATTGAGATTGGTCATCTGAAAATTACCACAAGCACTGCGGCTAGGTAAATTGTTAGGCAAAATAATGGGATGTCGGAGAAACACACCTGCCTCTTACTCTCTTAAGAATTTTGGTTCTTTCCCCAGTGATTGCTAGTTGAATTCTTAATGTGGACAGGTTTCCTTCCCCCCAATATCGCACGTGGTTCTAGTTAGAATTGTTAGATGGTTATTGAGCATCTGCTGTTAGCTAGACACAGTGTTGAATCAATACAGTGAAACATGCTGGTAAACAGGTAGTTGTAATGCTTCGTCCTAAGTGCTATTTAAATTGGATTTTGAAAGATGAATAAGAATAAGGGCCTTCTTTAAGTTCTGCTAAAGGCAACGTTATCAAGGATGGGTGAGGAAGGACCAAGAAGTCTGGCTCCTGCTTTTCTACATGCCTGTGAAGGAGACTTTTCATTAAACTAAATAAAAAATCCTTTCTGAGATAGAGGAGATTAGTAGGTGAATGAAGAAGTGTATCCAGCTTTGAATCGTACATTCAATCTGTAGTCCTCCTATGTGAACTCATGCTCTTTTGGTTATATTTTGAAATAATGGCTGCATTAGCTCTTTTAACATTTGAGTTTGAAATTCATTAAACTGACTGCAGCATGCAAAGAAAACACTGGGCAGCAGAGGGAGTTCCAGCCCTGAGACCGCTTCAGTCTTGCAGGTGAAAAGATTGAAGCTTTTTCAGAGCAGAGCAAAGACCTCCCTGCAGCTTTCTTGGCACCAGAATAGCTGGGAAGAAGGATAAAAGCCCAGAGGAGTATAATCCCTAAGAAAACCTGCTGGCTGTCTTTTCCATTTCCCTGTGTGGCCTTTCTGACCTGGCTGCCCTGTGGAAGCAGAGCTGTGCCTGCTGTGACTTATTCTGAATGGATCAAGACATGGAACGTTCTATTTTTGACAGAGCAAATGATGATAGTGAGAATTAAGGTACAGTGAACTCTTACAATTGAGCTCTGCATTTAGAAATCTCTGCTTGCTTTCCTGCTCTACTGGAGCCTGTGGTGTTTGCTTTTTAAGTTGTACTTTTCCACAATCTAGATTGTTTCTTCCAACCAGAATTTACGGGAGGCATCGCTGTCTGCCTCATTCAGGTTACTAAAACATCCTGCTGGGAAGCTGCTCTCATTGGCAGCCCTTGGTTACGTCAGCTTTTCTGGAATGGCTGTTGGTTGCTGAGGGGATCTTGATAGACACCCCTAATCTTCATGGCATTCTTGAAGAGGGGGTTGGAGGAGTAGAGAATCAGGCTCTGAAAGAAAAGTGCTGATGTGGGCCTGGTGTTCAGTTAGTAGCAAGTAGGGAAAAGGAAAAGTTTGAAAATCGTGGGATATTGTACCTTGGGGTGCCAGCTCTTGTCATACCACAGTTGTCAACAATTTCCAGATTAGAGAGTGTACCTCTAATTTGGATTAAGGCATTATGGGCCAGGAAGTTTTATGGTGGGGTAAGCCTAATAGCATCTCAGGTTAACTGGATGACACAGGCATTTTCCTTAACTGAACCATCTACTCATGCATGCCTTTGTGAGGAAATGCTTGTTAAAACTTTAGTATTGAGACAGGCTTGTGCTATTGCCCAGGCTGGAGTAGAGTGGTGCAATCACAGTTCACTGCAACCTTGACCTGGGCTCAAGCACTTCTCCCACTTAAGCCCTCGAAGTAGTTGGGACCACAAGCAAACACCACCAAGCCTGGCAATTTTTTTTTTTTTAATGGCAGAGCTAGCTGAGGCTTTATTTTGGAAAACAGCAAATTGTTTTGTAGCTGGAGTCATGGGCCGGGGGGCTAACCCAGACAATGAACTCCCCCAACGAGTCGGCTGAGGGCTAGGACTGAGCCTCACTCATGTCAGGCTATGCTCACTCCTGTTCCCTATGTTTCGCTGTACAGTGGCTTCTTCCACAGGCTCTGGGGCATCCACAGGAAGGGATGGGCTGGGAGGGGCTGCTGTGCCGATTTACTTGGGCAGGACATCAGAGGACTGAGATACCAGCTTCCCATCTGGGGTCTCTATTTTCTTCACAACCACAGCCTTGGAGGAACCCTGGAGGAGCTGGTGTGACTGAGGAGCCAGAGCCCCCACCAGAGCCAAAGCTAGAGCCTAGCCATAGCTGAGGCCGGGCCTTGTGAGGTCCAATAGGCCAAGCTCAGCGCACCTGAGTAGCCACTGGTGGTCTTTATGCTTATGTTCTATATCCCAGACTTCAGCCTACTCTTGTTGCCCTCCAGCAACTTCCTGTAGGTGGTGACCTCTGGGTCCAGGGCCAGCTTCATGTTCTTCAGCTCCTGGTATGCCAGCTTGGGGTGTGGTGTCCTTTTTTTAAAAAAAAAAATTTTTTTTTATTTTTATTTTTTTGAGACTGGGTTATAAGACTAATTTTTGTGTTTTTGGTGGAGACGGGGCCTCGCCATGTTACCCAAGCTGGTCTCGAACTCCTGGCCTCAAAACAATTCATCCACCTCGGCCTCCAAAAGTGCTGGGATTAACAGATGTGAGCCACTGCACCCAGCTGCATTGCTGTCCTTACCAGCCAGCTCCCCACGCTAGTTGGCATTCATGATGGCAGCCTTCAGGAAAGTCCTCTGGCCTTGGAGGCCCTCAGTCTCAGCCTGGAGCTGGCTGATGTTCTGGTTCATCTCAGAGATTTTCATCTTCATGTGACACAGATTATCCCCATGCTTCCCATCCAGTGTCTGCAGTTCCTCATACTTGATCTGCTGTATGTTCTCAGCCTCGGCCTAGCTGCAGTTGGCAATCTCATACTTGTCCTTGACCTCAGTGGTGATACTGTCTCTGTCCATGGAGTGGCTGTTGTCCATGGACAGGACCACAGATGTGTCCAAGATCTGGGACTGCAGCTCCTGGGTCTCCTTTTCATACAGCTGCCTGAGGAAATGGATCTCGTCAGTTAGCCCTTCCATGCAAGACTCCAGCTCTACCTTGTTCATGTACGTTTTGTCCATAAACTTCTTGATGAAGACAAATTCATTCTCCATCTCTGTACACTTACTGATCTCATCCTCATGCTTATTCTTGAAGTCCTCCAGCAGCCCCTGCATGTTGCCAAGCACTGCCTCCAGCTTCAGCTGCTCCTGGCCCAATATGTACAGCTGCTGCTGAAGGTTGTTGACGTAGCAGCTCTCAAGCGTGTTGTCCACGTTCCTCTGCGCTATCTGCTGTTGCTGCTAGAGCCTGCACTTGCTCTCCAGCATCTTGTTCTGCTGCTCCAGGAGCTGTACTGTGTCCATGAAGAAGGCAAATTTACTGTTACAGGTCTTGAACTGCTCTTTCTCCTGGGTACACATGGCCTGGATGTTGAGTTCCATCTCCAGCTTAAGGGGTCTCAGCAGGCTCTGGTTCACCACGACGGCTGTGATGCTCCCCATTACCACTGGCCCTGCCATATAGCTTCCACCCAGACCTATGCCGGCACCCAGGCCATCCCAGAAGCACTGCTGCTACCCACTTGGGAGAGCCTTGAGAAGCTAATGTGGGCACTGGGCCCACTTGTGTAGAAGCAGCTGCTGAAGACACAGGGACCAGAGGTCAATACCTTGTAGGACGTCTGGGTCACCCTGGTGAACATGGTAGAGGCAAGAGTGGAGGCAGGTGGTCCAAACCAGGCAGAGATATGAGAGGGAGTAGAGAAGCTACATCTAGGTCTAACTTTTTATTTATTTTTTGTCAAGATAGGATCGTACCATGTTGCCCAGGCTAGTCTCCGGCTCCTGAGGTCAAGCAATCCTCTTGCCTCGGCCTCCCAAAGTGCTGGGATTACAAGTGTGAGCCACTGTGCTCAGCAAAACTTTCTTTTTAAGGCAGCTTGAGAACTTAAGTCTATTAGTACCTGGAGTTTAACTTAAAAGTTATATCCAATGGAATTATTAAAAATTAAAAAATTTGCTTAGTATGTGTTTATTATCAAAATGCAAACAGTATAGAAATAGAAAAAAAATTATTCCTTTTCCTACTAGTATTCTCCTTAGATGACCACTGTTGAGAGTTAGATGCTTATCCTTCTGAACTTCGTACTAATAGGTATAGGTTGTTTTGTTTATCATTTTGGTATTTTACTCGTTTTTTAAAAAATTGTTTTTGGGTTGAGTGCAGTGGCTTACACCTGTAACCCCAGCACTTTGGGAGGCTGAGGCAGGAGGATCACATGAGCTTAGGTGTTTGAGACCAGCCTGGGCAACATGGTAAGACTGTATTTCTATAAAAAATAAATTTAAGGCCTGACATGGTGGCTCACACCTGTAATCCCAGCACTTTGGGAGGCCAAGGTGGGTGGATTGCCTGAGCTCAGGGGTTCGAGACCAGCCTGGACAACATGGTGAAACCCCGTCTATACTAAAATACAAGAAAATTAGCCAGGCATGATGGCCTATGCCTGTAGTCCCAGCTACTCAAGAGGCTGAGGCAGAAGAAGCGCTTGATCCCAGGAGGTGGAGGTCACAGTGAGCTGAGATCACGCCACAGCACTCCAGCTGGGCAACAGAGCCGGACTCTGTTTCAAAAATAAATAAATAAATAAATTTAAAAAAAATTAGCTAGTTCTGGCTGTGGTCCCAGCTACTTGAGAGGCTCAGGCAGGAGGATTACTTGAGTCTGGGAAGTTGAGGGAGGCTGCAGTGAGCTGTGTTCATGTCATTGCATTCCAGCCTGGGTGAGACCTTGTCTCAAAAGAATAAAAAATTGTTTTAAATTGTGGTAAAGTATACATAATATGTATTTACCATCTTAACCGTTTTTAAGTGTACAGTTGAGTACTGTTAAGTATATTCACATTGTGCAACCAGTCTCTAGAACTTCTCATCTTGCAGGACTGAAACTCTACCTATTAGCTACATTTTCCCTAATCCCCTGGCAACTACCATTATTCTTCATCTTTCTGTCTCTATGATTTTTTCTGTTTTAAGTACTTCATATAATAGAATCATGCAGTATTTATCTCTTTGTGACTGGCTTATTTTATTTAGCATAATGTCCTCAAGGTTCATTCATGTTGTAGAAAATGTCAGAATTTTTTTCTTCCTTTTTTTGTGGGGGGATATGGGGTGGAGACAGAGTCTTGCTCTGTTGTTTAGGCTGGAGTGCAGTGGTGTGATCTCGGTTCACTGCATCCTCCACTTCCCAGGTTCAAGTGATTCTCATGCCTCAGCCTCCTGTGTAGCTTGGACTACAGGTGTCTGTCACCACACCTGGCTAATTTTTTTGTATATATAGTAGAGACAGGGTTCCACCATGTTAGCCAGGCTGGTCTTGGAACTCCTGGCCTCAAGTGATCTACCGCATCAGCTTCCCAAGTGCTGGGATTAAAGGTGAGCCACCATATCCAGCCTCTTTAGTTTTAAGGCTGAATAATATTCCATTGTATCCACATTTCACATTTTGTTTATTCATCCGCTGATGCATCATCTGGGTTGCTTCCATCTTAGCCTATAATGAATAATACTGCCATGACCATGAGTATACAAATGTCTCTTTGAGAACATGCTTTTGGTTCTTTTGGATATATACCTAGAAGTAGAATTGCTAGATCATGTGGTAATTTTGTTTTTAAATTTTTGAGGAAACGCCCTATTATTTTCATAGCAGCTTCACCTTTTCACATTTTCACAAGCAGTGGATAAAGGTTCCAGTTTCTCCACGTCTTTGCCAACACTTGCCTGATAGCCACCATTCTAATGGGTAGGAAATGGTACCATTGTGGTTTTGATTTGTATTTCCTGAACAATTATTGATGTTAAGTATCTTTTCGTGTGTTTATTGGCTATTCAGATGGAGAAGTGGCTGTTGACATCCTTTGCCCATTTTTAAACAGGTTATTTAGTTTTTGTTGTTGAGTTGTAGGAGTTCTTTGTATATTCGGATATTAACCTCTTATCAGATATGTGATGTTTTCTCTCATTCCGTAGATTGCCTTTTTTCCCTCCATTATTGTGTCCTTTGATGCAAAGAAGTTTTTAACTTTGATGTTCATTTTATCTATTTTTACCTTTTATTACATTTTTGGTGTCTTAGGTATTTTTTACTTTGGAGAGGGTTTCTTTTTCTTTCTTTCCTCTTTTTACAGTTGAGTATCCCAAATCCAAAATCTGACATGCTCCAAAATCTAAAGTTTTTTGAGAGCCGACATGACACTCAAAGGAAATGTCATTGGAGAATTTTGGGTTTTGGATTTTCAGATTGGGATGATTAACGGGTAAGTATAAGGCAAATATTTCAAAATTTGAAAAAAACCTAAAATCTGAAACACTTCTGGTTCCAAACATTTTGGATAAAAGATACTAAAACTGTATTTTTTGTTAAATTTATTAAAAAAAATTTTTTTTGAGACAGAGCTTCTCCCTTGATACCAGGCTGGAGTGCAGTGGTGTGATCTCAGCTCACTGCAACCTCTGCCTCCCAGGTTCAAGCGATTCTCCTGCCTCAGCCTCCTGAGTTGCTGGGATTACGGGCATGCCCCATCACGCCCAGCGAATTTTTTGTATTTTTAGTAGAGATGGTATTTCTCCATATTGATCAGGCTGGTCTTGAACTCCCGACCTGAGGTGATCCCCCGCCTCGGCCTCCCAAAGTGCTGGGATTACAGGCGTGAGCCACTGTGCCCAGCCTGTATTTTTTATTTTATTATAAGTAGACAGTTTATAATAGTACTTTTTTTTTTTTTTTTTTGAGACAGAGCCTTGCTCTGTTGCCCAGGCTGGAGTGCAGTGGCACAACCTCAGCTCACTACAACCTCCACTCCCCAGGTTCAAGCAATTCTCCTGCCTCAGCCTCCCTAGTAGCTGGGATTACAGGTGTGAGCCACCATGCCTGGCAAAAAAAAAACCCTATTCTTTAGTGATTATTAAACCAGTGAATAATCAACACTGGAACTGCCCTAACAACAAACTTATTATGTGAGATAATAAATTTTCCTATTGCTTAAACCAGCTTGGGTTGAGTTGTGTTACTTACAGACTAATGCATTATAACTATTATAGTATCAGACCAGGGATCCCTCTCTTCAGTAACTTTTAATCTTAGAAGGGTATCATATGTCCAGTGAAGAATCATTAAATGCTAAATTGTTGAAAAAGTTGGCAGTTGAAGCGATAATCTTGGACTATATGGGGTAATACAAATGAAGAAGTGATGCAACTGATTTTACTCAGTGAACCAGTAAATATTACTCCCTCCTCTAATTAAGAAAATAATTCCTGGGAAAGATGATCTAGATCTTCATTTCATATCCATAGAAACTGCTGTCTCTGGAGTGCTAAGAGATTAGCCATGTCCCCAGGGGCATCCTGAGATACAGGTGTTTTGCTGGGCAGGGAAGTTGTAGAGGGGAGCTGGGAAGAATGAACAAATGAATACCTCTTCCTGATGGACTGATTGCTAAAACAGAGATATGGTGGACAGTAGGAATGGGATGGGGGAAGGAGTATTTTCTTTAGAAGAGTAGGAATGGGATGGGGGAAGGAGTATTTTCTTTAGATCCTGAACTTGATAGGGGACTCCATTTTTGAGGATATATTTTAGTTTTTACCATTGTTGGCTTTTTTTTTTTTTTTGAGACACTTGACTCCTGACCTCGTGATCCGCCCACCTCAGCCTCCCAAAGTGCTGGGATTATAGGCGTGAGCCACCGTGCCTGGCCTCATTGTTGGCTTTTATTGGATATTATTATGTGCTAGGAACACTGAGACATTTAAACCTAGTCCAACACACCTGGGTTTAAATCCCAACTTTATAATTACCCATACCTTTCAACCTCAGTTTCATAGGGCTGTTGGAATAACTTAACAAGATAATACATATAAAGTACCTTATCAGGCCCCAAAAATCCTTGGAAAGTATTTGTTACAAATGAAAATGATTTATAGTTTAAAATATTATCTAGGAATATGTGTGGGGAAAAGGTCCGGCTTCTGTTCCACATAGAGCAAGACAAGAAATTGTAATTTTGAGGATTAGTTGTGTTTATTTGTCAAGTTTATTGAGGTATAATTTATAGGTACCAAAACTTATGCTTTTTACATGTATACTTTGATGATTTCTGACAAATGTATACAGTCATGTAACCATTGCCAGAGTCAAAATATATAATATTTCTATGATCTCAAATGTTGCCCGAGGGCCCTTTACAGTCAATCTGTCTCACTCACCCACAGCTCCTAGTAACTGATCTAATTTCCGACTCCGTAGTATTATATTTTTCCAAATGTTATATAAGTGAAATCTTCCATATCTCACAATATGTAGTCTTTTGTGTCTAGCTTCCTTCATACAATGCCTTTTTTTTTTTTTTTTAAGACAGTCTTGCTCTGTTGCCCAGGCTGGAGTGCTAGAGTGCAGTGTTGTAATCTTAGCTCACTGCAACCTTCGCCTCCCAGGTTCAAGCAATTATCTTGCCTCAGCCTCCCGAGTAGCTGAAATAACAGGCATGCACCACCACATCAGGCTAATTTTTGTATTTTTAGTAGTGATGGGGTTTCACCATGTTGGCCAGGCTGGTCTCGAAATCCTGACCTCAAGTGACCCGCCTGCCTCAGCCTCCCAAAGTGCTGGGATTACAGGCATGACCCACTGTGCCCGGCTTATGCAATGCTTTTGAGATTTATTAATGTCTTACATGTATCAATAGTTTGTTCCATTTAATTGCTGATTAATATTTCTTTGGATGTACTTTTGTCGATTTTTTTTTTTTTTTTGAGACAGAGTCTCACTCTGTCACCCAGGCTGGAGTACAGTGGCATGATCTCAGCTCACTGCAACCTCCGCCTACCCGGTTCAAGTGATTCTCCTGCCTCAGCCTCCCAAGTAGCTGGACTACAGGCACGTGCTACCATGCCCAGCTAATTTTTTGTATTTTTATTAGAGATAGGATTTCACCATTTTAGCCAGGATGGTCTTGATCTTCTGACTTTGTGATCTGCCCACCTCAGCCTCCCCAAGTGCTGAGATTACAGGTGTGAGCCACTGCACCCGGCTGATTAAGTATTAATAATTGACATTAGGCTGGGTGCTGTGGCTCACATCTGTAATCCTAAGCACTCTGAGAGGCTGAGGTGGGTGTATCAGATGAGGTCAGGAGTTGAAAACCAGCCTGGCCAACATGGTGAATCTGTCTCTACTAAAAATACCAAAAAAAAAAAAAAAAAAAAAGGCTGGGCATGGTTGTGGGCACCTGTAATCCCAGCTACTTGGGGGGGTGAGGCAGGAGAATTGCTTGAACCCAGGAGGTAGAGGTTGCAGAGAACCAAGATCAGGCCACTGCACTCCAGCCTGGGCAACAGAGTGTGACTCTGTCTCAAAAAAAAAAAAAAAAAAAAATAGTTGACATTAAGGATGTTTACAGTTTAGGGCAGTTTTGTGCAAACTAAAATGTATGTATAGGCCTTTTTGTGAACTTTTTTGGATGAATAGGAGTGTGATGGCTAGGTCAAATGATTAGTTGTGTTTATGAGAGGTTCTCAGACTGTTTTGAAAGTGGTGGCACCATTTTGCATGCCCACTAGCAGTGTTTAAGAGTCCTAGTTGCTCTGCATCCTTGTTGACACTTGGTATTGTCAGATTTATTGTTTGCCTTTTTGTTTTTTCTCCATGCTAACAGATGTATAGCAGTATCTCATTGTTTTAATTGTCATTTTCCTGTGACAAATGATTTTGTGTGTCTTTTCAGGTGCCTATTTGACATCACATATCTCTTTTTATTTTTTTGAGACTGAGTCTTGCTCTTGTTGCCCAGGCTGGAGAGCAGTGGCTTGATCTCAGCTCACTGCAACCTCCGCTCCCTGAGTTCAGGTGATTCTCTTGCCTCAGCCTCCTGAGTAGCTAGGATTACAGGTGCCCGCTACCATACCCTGCTAATTTTTGTACTTTTAGTAGAGACGGGGTTTCGTCATGTTGGCCAGGCTGGTTTCGGACTCCTCCTGATCTCAGGTGATCCACATGCCTCAGCCTCCCAAAGTGCTGGGATTACAAGCTTGAGCCACTATGCCCAGCCTTTCTTCCTTTCTTTTTTCTTTTTTTTTAGATGGAGTCTTGCTCTGTTGCCCAGGCTGGAGTGCAGCGGTGTGATCTCAGCTCACTCCAACCTCCACCTCCGAGGTTCCAGTGATTCTCCTGCCTCAGCCTCCTGAGTAGCTGGGACTATAGGCATGCACCACCACGCCCAGCTAATTTTTGTATTTTCAGTAAAGATGGGGTTTCACCATGTTGGGCAGGATGGTCTCAATCGCCGCCCACCTCGGCCTCCCAAAGTGCTGGGATTACAGGCACAAGCCACTGCGCCCAGCTATATCATGTATCTCTTTTGTGAAGTATCTCTTAAAACTTTTTGCTGATTTTAAAAAATTGGGTTGTTTGATTTCCTCTTTTCATGTTGGGAGAGTTTTTCTGGATAAAAATTTCCTTATCAGATAGCTGTTTTGCAAATATTTTCTGCTGGTTTGTGGCTTGTCTTCGTTTTTCTATAATGTCTTGAAAGAGCACAAGTTTTAGCCTGGACAACATGGTGAAACCCCATCTCTACAAAAAAGTACAAAAATTAGCTGGCTGGGCATGGCGGTACGCTCCCGTAGTCCCAACTACCTGGGGGACTGAGGTCTGGGGGTGCGAAAGTGGAAGGATTACTGGAACCTGGAAGGTCAAGGCTACCTGAGCTGAGATCATGCCGCTGCACTCCAGCCTTGGAGACAGAGTGAAACCCTGTCTCAAAAACAAAAAAAAAGAACACAAGTTTTTTGTTTCTTTGATTTCATTATTTCGTTTATCAATTTTTTTTATAGTTCATGTTTTCTCTGGTGCTTTCTTTTAAAATTCTTATGTTTTTACATTTATGATACATTTTGGGTTAATTTTTAAAATATATGAGTTATGGATTATGGTTTACTTTTTTTTAACATATCGACACTCAATTATTCCAGAACTATTTGTTCAAAGCTATTGGTTTTCATTGAATTGCCTTAGTGCCTTTATTCATAACCAATTGACCATATATGTGGGTATTTTTCTGGATTCTCTTGTTTCATTGATCTATAGGTCTGTCATTTTACCAATACCATGTTGTCTTGATTACTATAACTTTATAGTAAACTTTGACACCTCCAATCTTCCTTTTCAAAGTATTTTGGCTATTCTCGGATCTTTGCTTTTCCATTTAGATTTTAGAATCAGTTTATTGATTTCTTAAAAAAAAAACAACAGAACCTGGGGTTTTGATTGAGACTGATTAACTCTATTAAGCATTTTGGGGAAAACTGTCATAGTAACAATATTGTCAGCCAGGTGTAGTGGCTCATGCCTGTAATCTCAGCACTTAGGAGGCCAAGGTGGGTGGATCATCTGAAGTCAGGAGTTCGAGACCAGCCTGGCCAACATCGTGAAACACTGTCTTTACTAAAAATACAAAAGAACTAGCTGAGGATGTTGGTGTGCGTGCCTGTAATCCCAGCTACTCAGGAGGCTGAGGCAGGAGAATCACTTGAACCTGGGAAGTGGAGGTTGCAGTGAGCCGAAATTGAGCCACTGCACTCCAGCCTGGGCAACAGAGTGAGACTCTGTCTCAAAAAAGCAAAACAAAAGAAAACAAAGCAAAATATTGTCTTCCAGTGGTTGAGTATGGTATATCTCCCCATTTATTTGGATATTTCTTTTATTTCTCTCATTAGTATTTTGTAGTTTTCAGCTTTACCACATTTTGTTAGGTTTATCCCTTCGTAAATCTTTCTCTTTTTTTCTTTCTTTTTTTTTCAATATTCACGTAAGATGTGAACTTTTTTTCTTTTTTGAGACAGTCTCACTCTTGTCGACCAGGCCCGAGTGCAGCAGCGAGGTCATGGCGCACTGCAGCCTTGACTTCTCAGGCTCAGGTGATCCTCCCACCTCAGCCTCCCAAGTAGCTGTGACTACAGGTGCGTGCCACCATGCCCAGCTAATTTTTTTGTACTGTTAGTAGAGGCAGGATTTAACCATGTTGCCCAGGCTGTTCTCAAACTTCTGGGCTCAAGTATTGCCCTACCTCAGCCTCCCAAAGTGTTGGGATTGCAGCCATGAGCCACTGCACCTGGCTGTTTTATGTTTTTGATGCCACTATAAATGGTACTGTGTTTGTAATTTTGACTTCCAATTGTTTTTATTGACTTTGTATCCTATGACCTTACTAAGCTCAGTTCTTTGTTGTAGTAGGTGTTTTTTTGTAGATTGCTTGGGATTTTCTTTTTTTAATTGTCTATAAGGTATACAAAACTGAAATAATTACTGCAGTCAGGCAAATTACCTGTCACCTTCCATAGTTACCTGTTTTTTTTTGTCTGGCAAGAGTACTTAAAATCTACTGTCTTAGCAAATTTTTGGTATATAATACAGTATTATTAACTGTTGTCCTCATGCTGTCCCTTAGATCTCTAGACCTGCTCATCTTACATAACTGCCAGTTTTTGCCCTTTAACCCACTTCTCCCCATTACCCCCCGCTCCCTGCCTCTGGTAACCGCTGTTCTCTGTGCTCCTCTGTTTCTATGTGCAGATGATCTCTAATTTACAATTTTTCAACTTTCGGGTGGTGAGAAAATAATATTCATTTAATACACTCCTTGACTTAACCATGGAGCTATCCTCAGATAAACCCATTGTAAGTTGAATATATCATAAGTCAAAAACAAAAGTTTTTTTTTTTTTCCCCAGATGGAGTCTTGCTGTCACCCAGGCTGGGGTGCAGTGGTACCATCTCAGCTCACTGTAACCTCTACTTACCAGGTTCAAGCGATTTTTGTGCCTCAGCCTCCTGAGTAGTTGGGATTCCAGGCACCCACCACCATGCTTGTCTAATTTTTGTATTTGTTTTTTTAGTAGAGACGGGGTTTCACCATGTTGGCCAGACTGGTCTCGAATTCCTGACCTTGTGATCCACCCGCCTTGGCCTCCCAAAGTGCTGGGATTACAGGTATGAACCACCGTGCCCGGCCCACAATTTCTTTATCATTCATTTGTTGATGGACACTTAAGGTGGTTTTCATATCTTGGAGATTGTAATACTGCAGTGAACATAGCACAGATATCTTCTACAAGGTGCCGATTTCATTTCCTTTGGGTATATACCCAGTGGAGGGGTTACTAAATCAGATGGTAGTTCTTTTTTTCATTTTTTGAGGAAACATCATACTGTTTTCCATAATGGCCGTACCTGCTTTGGGTTTTCTACATAGATTTTCATGTTGCCTGCAAATAAAATAGTTTTATTTATTCTTTTCCAGATAAAGCCTTTATTTCATATTCTTGCCTTATTGCAGTGGCTACAATTTTTCTAGTAAGAGTAGCAGGAGCACACATCTTTGTATTGTTTGTGATCTTTAAATTATACCATTTCATTCTGAAAGCATGCCAGTAAGGAGCAAATATCCCATTCAGTATGATATAGCTGTTAGGAGTTTTATAGATGTCCCTTTATCATGTTGAAGAAATTCCCTTCTAGTCTAATTTGGGTAAGAGTTTTGTCATGAATGTATGTTGAATTTTACCACTCTTTTTTCTGCCTCTATTGGGATGATCATATGATTCTTCTTCAATAACGTAAATTACATTAACTGATTTTCAGTGTCGAACTAACGTTTCACTTTTGGGATAAATACCATTTGGTTTTGCTGTATTATACATTTTATATACTGCTGAGTTCATTTTGCTTATTTATTTAGGGATTTTTGTGTCTATGTTTGGGAAGGATGTGGTCTATGGTTCTCTGGTAGTGTTTTTGTCTGGTTTTAGTACCAGGATAATAGTCTCATAAAAGTTAGGAAATGTTTCCTTGTCTTCTATTTCTCTGCAAGAGTTTTTATAAAATTGATATTATTTTTTCTTAAATGTTTGGTATATTTCACCTGTGAAGCTGTCTGAGCCTATAATTTTCTTTGTTGGAAGGTTTCTAGAATATTTTCCCCTAGATTAGGAAATCTTTGTTACATGTTCTGCCTACAGAATTTGCAAACCTGCTTATTAGGGCACTGTATTACACATAAATACAGTGAAAATAATACAAGGCAATATGGAAATACTAAGGAATAAGTGGCATAAAAATGCAGACTGTGGTCTGGACCACACAGTGAAAACGACATTTGCCTGTACAATAGAAATTAAAATCCTGGCCGGGCATGGTGGCTCACACCTGTAATCCCAGCAGTTTGGGAGGTTGAGGTGGGCAGATCACGAGGTCAAGAGATCGAGACCATCCTGGCCAACATGGTGAAAACCCATCTCTACTAAAAATACAAAAATCAGCTGGGCGTGGTGGCACACGTCTGTAGTCTCAGCTACTCATGAGGCTGAGGCAGGAGAATCACTTGAACATGGGAGGCAGAGGTTGCAGTGAATTGAGATTGCACCATTGTACTCCAGCCTAGCAACAGAGCAAGACTCAGTCTCAAAAAAAAAAAAAAAAAAAAAAAAATCCTTAGCCTGACTTTCAATGTTTTCTGTAATCTGACTTCAACTTGCCCTTCACCCTTATCTCCCAGGACTACCTTAGAAGAATACTTTATATTCCAAACAGATGCTCAAACTCCCTCCTCTAAGTTTACCATTCTCCATGGTTTGTTTTTATGGCTTTAAATATGAATTCAGTTACTTCAGTAGATCTAGGACTATCCAGGTTATGTGCTTCCATTTGAGTGAGTTTTGGAAGTTGTGTTTTTATTTTATTGCTCCTTGTCGAGCAGGGGTACCCCATAGACAGTGTGCCCAGAATAACCTAGGGGAGCTGGAGTTGTGTTTTTTAAGGGATTTGTCCATTTCATCTAAGCTATTAAATTTATTGACGCAAAGCAGTTCACAATATTCCCTTATTCTTTTAATGCCTGTAGGATCTGTAGAGGTATCTTTACTTTCATTTTTCATCTATTTCTGTTCTTTATTATTTCTATGTATCTCCTTATTTGGGTTTAATTTGATCTTTTTCTAGTTTCTTAAGGCAGAAGCTTTGGTTACTGACTGAAAACATGTCTTTTTTTTTTTTTCCTTTTGAGACAGAGTCTCACTCTTGTTGCCCAGCTTGGAGCGCAGTGGTGTGATCTCGGCTCACTGCAATCTCCACCTCCTGAGTTCAAGCGATTCTCCTGCCTCAGCCTCCCGAGTAGCTGGGATTATAGGTGTGCGCCACCATGCCCAGCTAATTTTTATATTTTTAGTAGAGACAGGGTTTCACCATGTTGTCCAGGCTGGTCAGGAGCTTCTGACCTCAAGTGATCCACCCACCTCAGCCTCTCAAAGTGCTGAGATTACAGGAGTGAGCCACCGCACCCGGCCAAACATGTCTTATTTTTTAAAATTTTTATTATTAGTTTTTTGAAATGGAGTCTCCCTCTGTTGCCTAGGTTGGAGTGCAGTGGTGTGATCTTGGCTCACTGCAATCTTCACTTCCTGGGTTTAAGTGATTCTCCTGCCTCAGCCTCCCAAGTAGGTGGATTACAGGTGCGTGCCACCACACCCAGCTAATTTTTGTATTTTTCACAGAGACGGGGTTTCACCATGTTGGCCAGGCTGGTCTCAAACTCCTGATCTCAAATGATCCACCTGCCTCGGCCTCCCAAAGTGCTGGGATTATAGGCGTGAGCCACCGTGCCTGGCCAAAACTTGTCTCATTTTTTAATATAAGCATTTTACTATGACACAAATGTTGACATGTTGCTTTTTCTTTCTTTCTTTCTTTTTGAGACAAGGTCTTGCCCCGTAGCCCAGGCTGGAGTGCAGTGGCACGATCTCTGCTCATTGCAACCTCTGCTTCCTGGGTTCAAGTGTTTCTCCTGCCTCAGCCTCTTAAGTAGCTGTGATTATAGGCATGCACCACCATCCCTGGCCAATTTTTGTATTTTTAGTAGAGACGGTGTTTCACTATGTTAGCCAGGCTGGTCTGGAACTCCTGATCTCAAGTGATGAACCTACCTTTGCCTCCCTAAGTGCTAGGATTACAGGGATCAGCTATCGTGCCTAGACAACCTAGACAAAACATGCCTTACTTCTTTTTTTTTTTTTTTTTTGAAATGGAATCTCACTCTGTCACCAGGGTAGAGTGCAATGGTGCAATCTTGGCTCACTGCAACCCTTCCCTCCCAGGTTCAAACCATTCTCCTGCCTCAGCCTCCCAGGTAGCTGGGATTACAGGCACACACCACCATGCCCAGATAATTTTTGTATTTTTAGTAGAGACGAGTTTCACCCTGTTGGCCAGGATGGTCTAGATCTCCTGACCTTGTGATCGCCCGCCTTGGCCTCCCAAAGTGCTGGGATTACAGGCATGAGCCATTACACCCGGCCTATGTCTTACTTTTTAATATAAGCATTTTACCATGATACAAATTTTGATATGTTGCTTTTTTATTTTTATTTAGTGCAAAATATTTTCTAATTTCTTTGTTAGTTCCTCTGATGCATAGGTTATTTAGAAGTATGTTGTTTAATTTCCAAATATTTGGGGATCATCAAGCTATTTTTCTGTTATTGGTTTATAGTTTAATTTTGTTGTGGTAGGATTTTGTATGATGTTAATTACTTTAAATTTACTGGAATTGTTTGAGAGTTCATAATATGATCTATCTTGGTAACTATTCCCCATGCATTTAAGAAAAATGTGTGGGCCGGGCATGGTGGCTCACGCCTGTAATCCCAGCACTTTGGGAGGCTGAGGTGGGCGGATCACAAAGTCATGGAGTTTGAGACCAGCTTGACCAATATGGGGAAACCTTGTCTCTACTAAAAATAAAAATTAAAAAAAATTAGCCGGGCGTGGTGGCACATGCCCATAATCCCATCTGCTTCGGAGACTGAGGAGAATCACTTGAACCCAGGAGGCAGAGGTTGCAGTGAACCAATTTTGTGCCATTGCACTCCAGCCTGGGTGACTGAGTGAGACTCCATCTCAAAAAAAAAAAAAAAATCAAGAAAATAAAAGAAGAATGTGTGTCCTGCTGTTATTAAGGAAAATGTTTTGCAAATGTCAGTTAGGTCACATTGGTTAATAGTGTTGTTCAGGTCTCCTATATCCTTTAATTTTTTTTTTAACTTTTGTAATTATTTTTACTTTTATTTTTTAAGTAGAGACAAGGTTTCTCCATTTTGGTCAGGTTGGTCTGGAACTCCCAACCTCAGGTGATCCTCCTGCCTCAGCCTCCCAAAGTGCTGGGATTACAGGTGTGAGCCACCACACCCTGCCAGGTCTCTTATATCCTTACTATTTTTTGTGTACTTTTTTTCTCTCTTACTGAACGAAGTGATTTTTATGATAGTGTAAAATTTGGGTCTGGTCTGAAAATCTCTGTGTTTTAATTTAGATTATTTACTTTTAACGATAGTTTCTTCTTCTTTTTTTTTTTTGAAAGAAAGAAAAAGAGAGAAAAGAAGGAAGAAAGAAAGAGTGAAAGAAAGAAAAAAAAATGAAAGAGAGGAAGAAAGAGGAAGAGAAAGAGGGAGAGAGAACGGGATTCTTGTTCTATTGCCCAGGCTAGAATGCAGTCTAAAAATGGGTATTAAAAACCTCTTTTATGCCAATAATTGTGCTTAACAATGGAGACAG